>JARHVA010002764.1:370000-400000 GCA_037957365.1 Torreya grandis | reverse complement strand
ATATCAATAATGATTTGAATCATAGCTACTTAATAAAGTTCCAAAACATCATGTACAAAATCATAATAACATTTTTAGTAATCAATCAAAAATACCAACCAAAACCTAATAAAACATATTGTATTGTATCTAATAGTTTTATAAATGTGCCAATTAGTGGTGTTATAACATCCTCCCCTCCTTAAAGAGGAGTTATCCTGATGACTAAATGACAATCATGAATAATGATACATCAAAAAGAGATTTTATCACTCTTTTCACAAGATGTTTTCACACTACAAAAAACCAATAGATAAGTTCTAAAATTAAATTAGCCAAATTGATAAATTCTATCAATTATTATTAAAAAAAAGGTCATGCCTATTATGTAATTGCATAGTCCATCAGTTAAAGCAAGGGATATTGCCTTATACTTACCTTTTTGATATATCAAGTAGATGTACTAAACTCTTATAGTGAAAATATGTAGCCTTACCTTACAGATATTCCACATCCTACCCTTAATACAACCATCTCCTTCATTTAACTACACTATAAATTATCTTTTTAGCTTGTTTGTTCTTTTTTAAGACCAAGTTGAGAAAAATGAGGTATTTTACATATATTTTTGATCATTATATTCTAAAATATTTGAAATTACACACACACACCCACACATATATTTTTTCTAAATTTATATTTTTATGATTCACATGGATATTATTTTCAAATAGGAAATCATTAACACCCAATGAAATATGTTTTCTAGCTCAAACCTACCCTTACCTTTGCAAAGTTTATCAATAAGTTGTTATTTTTAATGTAGTACTTATAAATTTTACCTAATTTCCAACCACCTATGTAGTTAAAAAATTAAATAATTATTGCAAAATTATTCATTCTAAGTTTTAGTGATAAAAAATTCACTTAGATAATTACTAACAAAAGAGCTTTTAGTACATTTCAAAGCATAGTTTACAGCTAATAGCTCATACAAGGCATAATCATTCAAAAAAAATTAGTTTTAACTTGGATTCAAGATCATAATTTTGATAATAAATATTTTTTTAGCTAATCCTTCCCCTAAATATGAAGAAATATTATCAAATAATTTTTCAACTCTTTATTATAGATGTTGTAATAGTATAATCCAACTAGATTTTCAATAACATTTCTACATTTGTAGTTTTATTTTCCTACCACATTTTTAGTTATCTATAATGCATAGCTTTATATCATTTACTACAATATGATAATCAATAAAACCATCTTATTATTATGTGTTATTTACACTATTTTTAGTTATGATTCATTCATAAAAAATTTCATTCATTTCAGAATGATATCGACAACAACAAGGATAACACTATGGTTTCCACAATGAATGTTGTACTTATACATAATCTTCATAACATTCATCATAGAATGTCAATAAAGAGAGAGATACATAATTTTGTGGTTACTTTTCTTCCAATTACTCTTCATTCATGGGTTAGTACAGTTTCCCACACTAACTACAATAAACATCAAAGAAGTCATACTAGGCATCCACATGCAAAATCCCCAAGGTTTTCAGCATACCCTCCATAAACTTTGTGAGCTCACAATATGGTTTCATGGATTACAATCCCACCATTATTTTGCACTTACTTATTGGAAACATTTAAAAGTATTTAGAATTTCAAAATTGTCTGATTAGGACTTTACATTACTCCTTTTGAGCATAAAATAAACATACCTTCCAATCATGTTTTATATAAATAAAAAATATTCATTTCAAACATATACATAATAATACCTTATTCACATCATGTTTTCAATTACCATCCAACACATGCATTTAATTATAATATTCATTCTAAAAATTTATTTTCAAATAAATCAACCAGTACCTCATTCATAGCATGCTTGATTTTACAAGCCAATATGTGTCATAATTCGATAAGTTCAACCTTTCCTTTTTTACATATAAATCAAAATTATAGGACTAATTAGAACTTGACAAGGTTACATCAAGGAAATTTCACAATGATTATTTTAAAAATAACCTACAAGAGATGGGTAAATGGACACTCAATCCATAAGGTGACTACTATCCATAAAGATCTCATGGCTAACTTGTGTCTCTCATGGTGCACAACTCAAACAAATTAGGTAGCTACATCATGCAAAGGGGATAAGTGGGGTTTTAGAGTATTAGAATCCACTCCCTAGCTCATACCTAATTTAATCATCATAGATATAGTGTTTCTTCACCCTTAACTTCATACTTACATCAATGCTCATTATTAGGGCACTGATGTGAGTTCACACCACACAATAAAATCACTATACCCTGTTAGATTTTAATTAATAGACACCATTTTTGAGAGGAAAATTTACATCATAATTATTTATGATCACATTAATACATATTAACATGATAAAAACATAAGATCACACTTAATCATGACATGCATGCAAAATACTCATACAATAATGTGGAAAAACATGGAGTAATATAATGCTCACATGGTTGATTACATTCATATTACATGAAGGGTTTACATAACATATAACACTTTCATGTATAAATAAAACACATGAGATAGGGCACACATTATAATTTAGGTGTTTATGCTAAGGGTATTTTCACATGATACATTTAATGGTCACATACTAAAAGTCTTGAACTCTCATCAATCAACCTGATGACATCAAATATCCATAAGCATTATATAATTATCGATTTAGTTAAAATGCATGGATTTTACAACACTTCCATATGAGTACATAGTGTTTATTCATTTTTAGATTACACAATGGTTGCAATCAACCCACCATATTGGTGTTTCAACTAGCAAAACCTTCCCAATTTTTTATTACAAGTCAACTACTTAAGAGAAAGTAATGTTCACCAATCACTAGTCACATATAGTAATGCATAAGACAAGAAATAACTTACAATTACTTACCCCAATTATATAAAAAATACAATTTCATGAACTTTTCTATTTGATCACAACAAATTTTGTTAAATTTTAGAAAATGAGGTAAGGAACATCCCTTGACATTTTTTTCAATCTATAAAGGGACCAATAATGCCTCACAATCATGAATTATATTTCAAATTTCATCATGGTGTAATTTAGTCAATGAAACTAGAATATATATATCTACTAACATAATAGTTACTTACATATTACAACTCATTGCCACCTTTACTAAGGTCTACTATCATGTCTCTTAAAGGTAAACTTGCCTTGGAACAACCTTTCTCAATCATGATCAACTTAAAACCATGGAGCTATTATTACTCCACTTATAACCATTCATTTAAAAAGTGTCATGCTAGCTCTAAAATTTCAACATTTGAGCTCTTTTAATAACTTGAACATGATGTTCAGTTCACTTGAATGATAAATTATAATAGTCTTATCCATAATACCAATAACATTTGTCATATCCATTTAATATTTGTAGTTTTGAATGGCTTAAGACACTCCCTCTACAAGTGGAGAGCTCAAGCTCTAATGAATTACCCAAGTAAATCTACTTCTCACACCCTATTTAGCCTTCAAGGTTTGAGTTGAACCCTTGTCATTCTCTAGTTCATAATGTTTCAAGCATCTAGTGATGGCTTACCCATATAAACTAGCAATATATATTGGACATTATTCTCCATAATTTTAAGAGTGAAGCCTTTATCACTTATATTCCACTGACTCACCCATACAAGTCAATGGTCAATAGATGAGGCTTGTCTAGATGCAATCAGATTTAGGAAAGGTTAACCCAACTAAGGCTAAGGGAGATAACAATGGCCATTCCATAAATCTATATTTTCTACAACCATTACCTTTAAGAAATGTATGAGGTTTCTAGCATCCTAGTGTTTATAAAATAACATCATTTTATTTAGCCTAAGAGACTAAGTGCTCTTGCAACTCATTTTACAATTTTAACCAAATGAAATAGTTTAGTAGTGCCATAGCAAACTTTCCATGTCCTATAGTTCCCAAGAGTAAGAACATGACTCTGATACTAGATGAAAGAACCCAAAAAATATATTTGGATTGTTTATCAGAGTGTGGAAAAAGGATACGTGTAGGGCCCACTACATGTTTAGTCAATACATATAATAACATATTCTTGCATACACACATGCATACATCCCTAACCATATGAGGTAGGTTAATACTACTTAGTCAATGGTAAACATATACAAAATAAAGGACCCTTTAGGGAAGTTTGTTTCCATTTTGAGAATATATGATTTAGGATGTATCTATTTGTAGTGCATCTACATAAACTCCAAACTCTATATGTGGAATTTATCTTCTACATACGACCACTCAAGGATCATAAATTTTACTTAAGGGTCCTATCCTCCTTAATGATTGGGTTCTAACATGTAATAAATGTTTATAAATTAATAGCACTATAGGCGATAAGGGTATTTAAGTAGGCACTAGACACTAAGATTGCATGTCTAAATCTTGGGTTGAGATTCTTGCACCTAAAACCCATAATATTTAATTCTTGGGCAAGGATTTCTACCTGAAACAATGGTATATGAACAAAAATCAATTCCAATAATAATTTCAGATTTTATGAAATTATTTTATTCAATGACCAACTTACCAATTTATTACCATTTAAGGAGAACCATCATTACATTGGTTATATAAAATAACCCTAAGTTGAAAATTATTATCAAGGGATAATTACCCCTTGTGAGTTATAATTCAATAAATTCATTGTATCAATAAGCCATAATCTTATGAGATAATTTAAAAAAATAATGAAACCATTCAGATAGATATTAATTTATTATGGTGAACATTATTATTTAATTGCATAAGAAGAACCCATTGTTATAATGATAGCCACCGAGTTAGAACATAAACTTTGGTTTTTGGGTCCTCACATTCAATTATCTTACCACTTAATAACATTTGATTAATTAGATTGCACTAGCCAAGTATTAATAGTATGCGCATAAAATGTAGAAGAGTTCCATACTAGATGTTATAAGTAACCTCTTCCATCATTTCATAAAAATAAAAAATAGTTAAGTGAACTATAGGATTTTTAAAATAGTTACACTTTCCATGAATGTAGCTTTTATATCACTAATTTTAAAATTGGTGTAAGAATAATTTTAACTTGTCTATAAATGGAAATGATTCACAATGTAAATTACACCACCACAACATTCAAGGGTTGTCTTTGGGGCATAGTGAAATGTTATATCTTTCATCCAAAAGAGCATGTTTATACAAAATTAAATTTTATTTATTGATCCAAGACATTCATTATTATCATCTACAGAGTAATCTCATATAAACACAATATTATTATTCTAACATACTCATCCATAGGCTAAGTGGTTGATGACACAATAATAAATTAGAGTATCCCCTTTTCATGGCCATACTAAATTATTCCTTATCTCAATGTAACATATAAAACACATTAAAAATTTGAAATTGGATGTACATTACAGCTATTACGTCATACCTAATTAAAATACAAATTGGAAAACAACAAACTCAACAATTCCATTATCAACCTAGCTAACTACTACATAGTTTGCTTATTGAAACATAGTAGTAACAATAAATATAACATGAAATAAATTAAAGGGAGAAATTATTTAAAATAAAATTTTAATAATATGAAGAATAGTATATAGTATGAAAAATAATAACATAAATTCTAGGTATAGAGGAAACACATACTACAAAATGATTACTTTCAGCATAACCTCACCGAATGTAAGAAATTGAAGGCATAATATAATTTCAGGACAGCCACTATATAACTCTACATGCCTATTATCATAATAATTAGAATGAAATAAATATCCTAACATGGATTGAGTTGGTTTTAATATACAAAAATTACATCATACATACTAGAACATAATCAACCCATAATCTAATTCACAATTTATTCAACTAAGTCATGTACACTTAGCATGCTACCAAGTGATGTAAAATTTAACATATATATGTAAAAGATTCTTAACATGGTTGTACATAAATTTTATTTCCACACAAAATAATAAGAGCAACATGTAACTTGGTTTTAGGTGTTCATCTCTTACAACCAATACACTTTTATAAATCTCATGATGCATGTTTGTGAGACAAGCAATTTAACATTATCAAACCATTATGAAATAATTCAAATAATTCCATCATAAAACTCATGATTTAGATAAACAATATATTACATGAGATGCCATAAGATCATTATGCATCTACCAAATGAGTGTATAGTCACATGCTCAAATATAACCAAAATTATTGTACAAGAAGGAATAAATTTCATAATTCAGTTGCATCTAAAGAATATTATCTCACTCAGTAGAATCATATTAACTTTTTTTATTACATATGTGATAATAAACATAAGTACATAATAATCAATAAATTATATTTAGCACATGAATCTAAGAGAGAAGTACATCTACCAACAAGATGGTAAACCCATGTACATAGTCTAATAAGCCTAGCCATGTGGTGGTCTTAACCACCCCATCCATTAGCTAGATGGTGGATTCAAGAGCAAAGTGAGTAAGAATGTTAAGAATTAACATCGATACTAAGCCATTGGCACAACTCACATAGTTATAGCCAAGCAACAAGTATACAACAATAGTCACAACCCAATGGATACCAAAGAATATTAAGCAACTCATAAGGATCCCAATAGCTCAATATAGTCTCTTGGCCTTTAGGTGAACTTATAGAAAAAATTAATTCCAATTCAATTCCATGATCATAACCAAGAAAATGGTCCAATTCCACCAAGGGGCTATTTTTAGTAAGCAAGTATGATTAAAATGAGCATAACTCATTAATATGGGTTTATTAACATTCAAATGATTCAACATTAAAAGCACAAGTAAATGACTCATGTAGCCATCATGGATTCTCAATAGATCACTAACCCATAAATAATACCAATGATGGGTTCCAAATACATGACTCCAATAAATGATTGTTTAAATCAAGCATGCATGGCAACCACTATATGAATAATAGAAACTCAATTCCAACCATAAATTATCATAAGATCTCAAGGATGTAATTAATTCCATTAAAATCATTTAGACCAAAATTTTATTATAACAATTGTTGGAAAGGCCACTAATGGGTTTTCGCTTTTTTTTACCATCTAATGCAAACCATAGCTTTCAACCAGCTATACATAATCAATAGAAACCTCAAAAAATACCCAGCATTGAAATTCTATTTAATTTTGGCAAATTGGATAGAGGTTATATGTAGTCTTGGGTAGAGAGGAAAAAAATGATTGAAGGATTGTGGATTCCTCATGAATTCCCATGACTTCATGATGAACCCACCACTCCTCTCATAATAATTTAATGGTTTCAAAACAAATAATTTAGTCCAAAGGCCCTTCTAGGGAATTTAATCAAAGTCATAACCATCCAAGCACAATTAGTAATTTTATTTAATTTGAGGGGTTTATTAGATAAGAGAACCAAGTTTTTACGTACATAGGGTTTGAATACAAACTTTTTTGTTCATTACATAGGGAATGAAATTACCCAAACTAAGTTTTTCATAATCATATTTTGCCCAAACCCTGAACAAATCTATTAAATTACAACAATTTATTTTATTCATAAAAACTTCAAAATTTCATTCACCACTCAAAATATAATTGATTTGCAACAAACCCAAAATCTAATTCATAACATTAAAATTCCATCATTCCATCGAAAAAAGAAAACCCCAACTTAAATTTGTTTTATTCAACTACAAATTTACTTGGTATACAGGAGGGTGTTTTTATTTGTTTCAATAGAATAGATTTACCTCTACCAGTAGGCTCCATTTATACTCTCTTTTTCCTTCTTTCTCATCTTCATTCCCCTCTTCTCTCTCTCTTTCATCCTAGTTTTTCCTTCTCACCCATCTTGACCCACTCCTTTTTCTCTTTTCTTTATCCCTGTGTCTTCCATTTTCCTCCTAGTCACCTCCCTTTCTCTCCATATGTCCTCCTTTTCCAATCCAAAAACCCTCACCTTCCTCTCATCTCTCCTTTCACCTTTTTCCATTGTCCTTCTCTTCTTATTTTTTTCCATGTATCCCTCCTCTCCAATGGCCAACTCCAATATATATATATATATAGTGACACCCTCCCTTATGCATCTAAATTTTTCTCTTTAATAATTTTAAAGCTTGAGTAACAAGCATACAAACCACTTTATCATTCTAACCATATACCAATTATGCCCTACTTATATATATATATATATATATATATATATATATATATATGTATATATATATATATACATATGTATATATACATACATATATATATATATACATACATATATATATACATATATATATATATATGTATATATATATAAATGTATGTATATATACATATGTATATATACATATGTATATATACATACATATATATATATATATATGTATATATATGTATGTATATATACTATACATATATATATATGTATAGTATATATACATACATATATATACATACACACACATATATATATATATGTATGTATATATATGTATGTATATATACATATATATATATACATACATACATATATACATATATATATATACATATATATATATATATATATACATATATATATATATACATATATATATATACATATATATATATATACATATATATATATATATACATATATATATATATACATATATATATATATATATATACATATATATATATATATATACATATATACATATATATATATACATATATATATATATATATATATATACATATATATATATATATATACATATATATATATATATATACATATATATATATATATATATATATATATATATGGTGGATAACATTTTAAAATAGTTCTAAAGTCAATTTGATTCAGTCATGACCTTCGATTGCCATCCAAGCCATTCAAGACTGCCTTGAAGGTATGAAGAGCTTTGAGATTCATGAGGATGACATCTGGAAAGGTAAAGACATGAGAATGGGCTGGTGAAGAGGATATTCAAGAGTACAATGATAAAATAATAGCAAATAAGACATCACAACTAAAGATGAATGACTTGCAAGATTGACAAAGCAGTAATAGGGTCAAACTTATAATGATGAGAAAAAGACTCAACTGATCAGTGGATCTAAAATCTTTGTTTCCATTATTTTACCTTTCAGAGTCACATCTGACTGAAATTTAACCTTATTATTGTGTTTAATATCTTTTCAAAAAACTCATCAAACCTAGCTAATCATCTAGATTCTTGTATCCAATGAAATAATAAATCAATAGTATCTTCCTGAGTCATAATATCAATAACAATAAATTTTGAATAGAATACAATAAAATCATGCGAGAACTAAATCAACATAGTTATCTATATTAATAATGATCTGAATCATAACTACTTACAAAGTACCAAAAAATCATATCCACAATCATAAAAACCATGCTTTTTACCATGCTTTTTCAACATTAAAACCAAAGGTGAATGAATCATGTAGCCATCATAGATCTCAATGGATCACCGACCCAAAAATAATACCAATGAGGGGTTCCAAATCAATGAATCTAATAAATGACTATTTAAATCAAGCATGCATGGTAACCAATATATAAATAATAGAAATATAATTTTAACCATCAGCTATTATAAGCCCTCAAGGATGTAATTAGTTCCACTAAACCATTTAGACCAAAATTTTATTATAACAGTTGTCAAAAAGGGCACTGTTGGGTTTTGGATTTCATTTACTAGCCAATGCAACCCATAGCTTTCAACTAGTTGTACATAATCAATATAAACCTCACAAAATCCCTAAAATTAAAATTTTATTTATTTTTAGCAAATTGAATGGAGGTTATATGTAGTCTTGGGTAGAGAGAAAAAAATTGATTGAAGGATTGTGGATTCCTCATGAATTCCCATGACTTCATGATGAACCCCCAAATCCTCTCATAATAATTTAATGGTTTCAAAATAAACAATTCAGCCCAATGATCCTTCTAGGAAATTTAATCAAATTCATAACCATCCAAGCACAACCATTACTTTTGTTTAGTTATTTAATTATTTTGAGGGGTTTAATGGACAAGAAAACCAATTTTTTCCCAAATCATAGGGTTTGAAGCCATTTTTTTTGTTCATTACACAAGGAATGAAATTACCTGGGCTAAGTTTTTAATACTCATATTCTACCCAAACCTTGACCAAATATATTAAATTATAGCCATTTATTTTATGCATAAAAAATTTAAAATTTCATTCACCACTCAGAATATAATTGATTTGTAACAAACTCAAAATATTATTCATAGCATTAAAATTCCATGATTCTATCTAGAAAGGAAAACCCCAACTTAAATTTGTCTTATTCAACTATAAATTTATTTACTTGGTAAGTAGTAGGGTGTTTTTATTTATTGTAATGGAATAGATTTACCTCTACTAGTATGCTCCCTCTATACTCTCTTTATCCTTTTTCTTTCTCATCTTCATTCCCATCTTCACTCTCTTACATCTTAGTTTTTCATTCTCACCTAACTTTCCCCACTCCTTTTTTTCTCTTCTTTATCCCTATGTCTTCCATTTTCCCCCTAGTCATCTCTCTTTCTCTCCATGTGCCCTTATTTTCACAGCCAAAAATCCTCACCTTCCTCTCATCTCTCCTTTCCCCTTTTTCCATCGTTATCTTAGTTTTCTCCACGTGGCCCTCTTATCCAATACCCAGCTCCAAAATGGGAATATATATATATATATATATATATATATATATATATATATATATATATATATATATATATATAATTATGCCTTCCCTTATGCATCTAAATTCTGCTCTTTAATAATTTTTGATCTTGAGTAAGAAGCATACAAACCACTTTAGCATTATAAATGTATACCAGTTAGATTCACTTAAATATATATATATATATATATATATATATATATATATATATATATATATATTTAAGTGGATCTAATTGGTATACATTTATAATGCTAAAGTGGTTTTTATGCTTGTTGATTAAAAATTATTAAAGAGCAGAATTTAGATGCATAACATTTTAAAATAGTGTCGAATTCAATGCCATCCACCCATGACCTCAAATTGCCATCCAAGTCATTCAAGACTACCTTAAAGGCTTGAAGAGCTTTGAGATTCATGAGGATGACATCTAAAAAGGAAAAGACATGGGAATGGGCTGGTAAAGAGTATATCCAAGATTACTATGATAAAATAATAATAAATCAGACATCACAACAAAAAATGAATGACTCACAAGATCAATAAAATAGTAATAGGGTCAAAATTATAATGATGAGAAAAAGACTCAATTGACCAGTGACTCTAGGATCCATGTTTCCATTATTTTACCTATTATAGTCACATCTAAGTACAAGTTAACCTCAATGTTGTGTTTACTCTCTTATCGAAGCACTCATCGAGCCTAGCTCAGTGTTTAGATTCTTGCATCCACTGAAATAATACATCAATAATATCTTCCTGAGTCACAATATAAATAATAATAAATTTTAAACTAAATAGAATAAAAGCATGCTAGAACTAAATCAATGTAATTGTCCATATCAATAATGATCTAAATCATAGCTACTTAACAAATTATCAAAACATCATATCGACTATCATAAAAACCATGCTTTTTCAACATTAAAACTAGAGGGAAATGACTCATGTAGCCATCATGGATTCTCAATGGATCTCTGACCCAAAAATAATATCAATGATGGGTTTCAAATCAACAAACCCAATAAATGACTATAAAAATCAAGCATGCATGACAACTAATATATAAATAATAGAAACTCAATTCCAATCAATGGTTATCATAAGCCCTCAAGAATGTAATTAATTCCACTAAAACCATTTAGACCAAAATTTTATTATAACAGTTGCCAGAAAGGGTACCAATGGGTTTTGGTTTTCATTTACCATATAATACAACCCATAGCTTTCAACTAGTTATACATAATCAATAAAAATCTCACAAAATCCTTGACATTGAAATTTTATTTAATTTTGGCAAATTGAATGGAGGTTTATATGTAGTCTTGGGTAGAGAGAAAAAAATGATTAAAGGATTGTGGATTCCTCATGAAGTCCCTCGACTTTGTGATGAACCCCCAACTCTTCTCATAATAATTTAATTGTTTCAAAACAAATAATTCATTCCAATGGTCCTTCTAGGCAATTTAATCAAAGTCATAACCATCCAAACACAACCAGTAATTTTATTTATTTAATTAATTATTTTAAAGAATTTAATGGAAAATAAAACCAATTTTTTCCCTACATAGGCTTTTAAGCCAAACTTTTTTATTCATTACATAAGGAATGAAATCACCCAGGCTAAGTTTTTCATATTCATATTCTACCCAAACCCTGACCAAATCTATTAAATTATAGCTATTTATTTTATGCATAAAATTTTCAAAATTTCATTCACCACTTAGAATATAATTGATTTAAAAAAAAACTCAAAATATGATTCATAGCATTAAAATTCCGTGATTTCATCCACAAAGGAAAACCCCAACTTAAATTTGTTTTATTTAGCTACAAATTTACTTACTTGGTAATCAGGAGGGTGTTTTTATTTGTTACAATGGAATAAATTTAACTCTACCAGTAGCCTCCCTTTATAATCTCATTCTCCTTCTTTCTCATCTCCATTCACATATTCTCTCTCCTACATCCTAGTTTTTCCTTATCACCCAACTTACCCCACTCCTTTTTCTCTCTTCTTTACCCTTGTGTCCTACATTTTCCTCCCAATCTCCTCCATTTCTCTCCATGTGTCCTCTTTTTCCAAGCCAAAAAGCCTTACCTTCCTCTCATCTCTCCTTTCCCCTTTTTCCATCATCCTTATCTTCTTATTTTTTTCCATGCATCCCTCCTCTCCAATGTCTAGCTCCAAAATGGGAAAAAATAAAATATATAGATATATAAAAAATGATGCCCTCCCTTATGCATTTAAATTATTCCCTTTCATAATTTTTAAGATTGAGGAACATGTATACAAACCAATTTATCATTATAACCATATACCAACTATGCCCCACATATATATTTATAAATATATTCATTTAATATTACACACACACACACACACACACACACACACACACACACACATGGTGGATAACAATTCAAAATAGTACCAATGTGAATGCCATTCATTGATGACCTCAGATTGCCATCTAAGTCATTAGAAACTACCTTGAAGGCATGAAGAGATTTGAGATTCATGAGGATGGCATATGGAAAGGTAAAGACATGGGAATGGTATGGTGAATAGGATACCAAGATTATGATGATAAAATAATAACAAATAAGACATCACAACTAAATATTAATGACTCACAAGATCAATAAAGTAGTAATAGGGTCAAACTTATAATGATGAGAAAAAGATTTAATTGACCAATGGCTCTAGGATCCCTATATCCATTATTTTACATATTATAGTCACATATCCCTACAAGTTAACCTTAATATGTTATCAAATCACTCATCAAACCTATCTCATTATTTATATTTTCATCTACTGAAACAATACATTAACAGTATCTGCCTGAGTCACAATATCAATAATAATAAAATTTGAAATGAATAGAATAAAAGCATGCTAGAATTACATCAACATAATTTTCCATATTGATAATGATCTGAGTCATATCTAACCAAAGTACCAAAACATCATATCCATAATCATAATAACGTTTATATTAATCTATCAAAAATACCTATGATAACCCAATAAAACATGTTTTTTTCACTATTTATAATTGTTATATAAATGTATCAATTAGTAGGGTTATAACATCAAAATATCAAAGAGGTGATGTGGCTCACTACTATACAACTATCATTATTTTTCATTCCAGCTACAATTAACTAGTCAACATGTATTTTTTTGCCAATAAATTTAGGAAAACCTAGTTTTTATAGTCATGTCACTTTTATCATTAAAATTTTTTATAGGCATGAGCATAAAGGTTCTTGGAATATCCATTAAAATATTTCCTCTTTTATTCACTAACTCAATGATAAATGCACTAAATCATATTTAAAATCTCTTTTGAAATCCAACATAGAGGTATGTAGTTGTTTCTTTTTTCCTCTTCATACATTTCAATATATTTTTTCTTTATAGTGCTTTCATGTTCTTCTTCTAATTACATAATTGTTTTAAACAATATAAATTATTGGAATTTTGAAGCCAAAGAGAATAATTTTATCTTCATTCTCACCATTTTTCATATATTATGGATAGCCAATTGATACTGTAGACATCCAATTCCTAACACCATTTATGTTGAAATTGTCAATCTTACTTGAATTACACTCAAATGCAAATTTTAGGTCAAAATCCATAAAACATCCTAAATAGTTCAAACTTGTCATTTACATGTTCCATTTTAGGTCAAATTATCCCTAAATAGGGAAATGAATTTTATGGGCCAACTAACTTTAATCAGATCATTTTGAGTCAAAATGATGATTTCATCATTTAGTGCTCTGGATCACTCTTTTCTTTTAATTTATTGGTACACATCATGTACCTTTTTTATTTTTTGTTGTCAACATCCTAAATGGGAATAAGATTCCAAATCATCTAATATCACCTTCTAATTCCTCCAAAATTAAATTATGACCCAGTATTATGACTTTCTGACCATTTTGATTAGTTGAGGGTCAATTTTCAAATAATTCCATAAATGTTGATTAAGTTTGTTTAAGGATAATTAATCCAAATCAAGACCTTAAGTGGATTTTACATGAGAGTTGTTGAATATTTATTTTTGAAAATTGATTCTTATTATCTGCATCACCTAGTGACATCATCTATTGGGTGGCATCCATCAAGCCATAAGTGCATAAAATATCAAGATTATGTGTCACCCATGCCCAGTTAATGCCTCTTCAATGCCCCTTCTTCCAAGGTCATCTTGAGGATATTTATGGATTTAATTCCAAAAATTAGGATTATCCTCAACCACACATCTTCATCTTAGGATGGACGGTTTTGGTTGATTCTGACTAATCTCAAAAATTTATAAATAGAGAGGCCATGAACATCATTTCTAAGCTATTTTGGTGCAAAGTTATTATGCTCAAATATCTTCAATGCTTAAAAATTGAAAAGTTATAATGCTAAATTGTTTCCACAAAGCTTCATTGATAGGCTAGTTTAGTGGTTTACAATCAAGAGCCTAAGTTTTATGGAGTGTTCTTGAGACATTAGAGAAGCTTACCACCATTTTTAACAAAGACAAGGATGCTTGATCAAGGGAGAACATGTTTTTGAGCCACATAGGTATGGTGAATCCATTTGGGAAGGTAATATGGTGTTTATTTATTTCATTTATTTCTTGTTATCCTTTTCAATTCCCATAGGATTGAATAGGCTTGGTTAGTTATTTATTTATGCATGTTTCATGGTTTATGGATTAATGCTTGACTAACTTGCTTTGTAATCCTCTTTACATCTTGGCACACTCGGTGGGACAAGACACATCTCACACCTATAGGAGATCCTTTTGTAACCTTAAAAAATTTATTTGAGATTTTAAAAGTCTTACAAATTAATTGTCTAACTTTATTTTGCTATTTTTTGTTGCCATGATTTTTACACAGTAATTGACATCAGTAGAAATACCAACATTAGTTATTGACTTAACTGAGATTGGTTAGCAGAACTAACATTGATCAGATCATGGTTAGGTGAAACCAATGTCAATGGTATTGACCAATGTTGGTCACTATGTTTTTCAAAAAAAATAGACCTGAGAACTACTTTTCCAAAGTTTCTTGTTTCAAACTCAAAAGAACTTCAAAGCTAAAGGACATGCTAACAATTTTGCTATAGGATCAAGTTTAAAATTTGCTTAAAAAATGTTTAAATCACCTTTACATGATTAAAATTTGATTATGAAACATTGTTTTTGTGTTTAACAAAGAATTTAGGTGTTTTTGGTGAATTTTTTCAAAGTTTACAATGAAGACCAAGGGGTCAAATGAACACCACCAAACATTTCATTTGGGTTTAAAATTGAACACACTTGTTAATTCTTATTTGTAACAATTGTTTAATTAGATTTTATTTGGAAAAAAGAGGAATGTTTCATGTATGTTCTTCCATTTGTACCCTATAGAGAACCCTTGGAATCAAAATCACCCTTCTTATTACAAAAAAGCCTAGTCCAAGGCTTAGAAAGAAAGTCATTTGAAACACTTGCCCAAAAACTCATCAAAGTTTGGGTGATCTTGAAAATGACCCTAAAGTCTTTCTATTTTATGTTTTCTTTATTTTCATGCAAACTTGGCTTGCGAGGGGGACTTCATCACCTCCCATGATTTCTTTAGGGAAGCTTTGACCTAGGGTTTCATCTCCCAACATTGACTTCATTTGACTCCTTTGGAGTTACACAGGGACGTAGTGGCACTTTGGACATCACACTACACTAAGTGAACATCAAGGTGTAGTGGTTGGATAAAAGATAATATTTTGAAATAATTCAAGTGATATAGACCTAAAATCCATGCTTTTATTTTACATTGTTTGGCATGAAAGTCATTATTCAATTGATCCCCCTAGAACATTTGAAAATTGATAGTTTAGTAAACCCCACTTTACCATACCTTATCAGTTTAGACTTAAGATGTTTGTTTTTTGTCTTTATCTTACTTGGTCTTAATTTGTGTCTAAACTAATTTTTAACTAAGTGAACTTAACCAAAACACATTATCCTCAATTTTCTTGAGCAAGGGAGGCGTTACGCTGTCCAAATGGAAAATTCATCTTTTCCTTGTTCAATTTGTTATCAAAATATTTGTGTCATGACATGTACTTTGGCATAGTCATGCTACCTAATTGAGTCTATAAATTTTACACAATTTTTTTAAATCCTTCATTTATGATCCACATTTAAAATTAAACCTTTTTGAGTTTTAAGGGTTGGTTCATCAAAGTGGGTTCACCATTTGTGCACTAAGTTTGTTTTAACTTGGATTCAATTTTATATTTGGATTGAAGGGCATTTATTAGGACTCAAAATCACATTATAATCTTGGTGGACTCAAGTCATCTTGTGTATCACTCATGCTTTGGGTCATAGAACATATTTTATCCTACTAGAATCATGTGGTGACAGTGTGCTACCCATTTGGTCCTAGATTTATACTTAGTTATTCACATATGTTTTTACATATTGAGTTGCTTAGTTTATTTTTCCTTCTTTGTAATTAGGAGAGTTTTCCTCTAAAATTATAGGATTAACTTGTCAAATTTGAAACTAGATTTTGTAGTGTGTATGTATCACAAAGATCTAGGCTTTGGTGTACTAGTTTTCACCTTGGGTCTTTGAGTTACCTTACTCTCTTCCGATCTATATGATTTGAAATTTATGAAAGATTGAGTAATTTTGTGAACCAAATATTCTAAATTGTGTATGGTTTCAAACCACCCTCCCTTATAGTCTCATTGATACTTTGGTAATTTGTTTAGAAGAGAGACAAGGCATACTTTGATTGGTTGCCAAACATTGGTCTAAAGTTACTCAAACACATAGAACAAATATTTTTAGACATGATTCAAAGTTTCACTCGTAGTGGGGCCTCTTATGGCCTTAGTTATGAGGATGATAAATTTTATGATGGTTAATATAACCCCATTGTTTTTTATGTTATCCCCATAATAGTAGGATTTAAAGATGATTACAATGAATATCAACCCCAAGAAGATCAAGATGAATCCCTTCTTAGATTGATAGAATCAGGTGCTAGACTACCTTCTAACTTTCTTACAAAATAATTGCATACCTTGGTTAAAGAAGGAGAAAAATGATAAGAAGAGTAAGATTTTGGATAAATAGACATACCTTCTTCTTTTAACAATGGAAAATAAATACAAATAGAGTCAAAACCTACAAAACTAGATCTTCTAGATAAGATCAAGATAATAAGTCAATGATATGCAGATCAACTTGTCATAGATTTAACTAACTCCCTAGGATGAGAACATTACCATAGTGGATCAAGGTAATCTAAATGAACATTTAAAGTCACAAGAGACATTACAAGATGTTCTATTTGACATAGAACTTACATTATTCAATCATCAAGAACCTCTTGTTACTTTACAAACTCAAAAACCCAAACATTCAGTCTGAATTGAGGAAATCCCTCAAATAAACCCAAGATTGGTAAATAAACATAGACATTTCCAAAATCAGCAAAGTGCTAACCAACCAAATTTAAGGAATGTTTTATAATCCAAGAATCAATGGCCTATGTTCTCAACTCAAGTAGTAAATCAAAAATAAATCATGGATCAAAAGGTATATGCTCCTTATAGATCTATACAAAATCAGGGGCACATTCCACCCCAACAACAACAAAATTAGGGGCACATTCCACCCCAACAATAATAAAACTAGGGGCACATTCCCCCCCAACAACAACAAAACCAAGGGCACATTCGACCCCAAAAACATATTATCCTATCCACAAATGCACCAAACATGTAAGAATGGAATTCTATGAAATAAATTGTCTAAAGATTGGAGACAAACAATAGAGTCAAAAAGTACAAATTTGATGAGATATGCCCATATCCATTTGACTTATCTATTCTCCAAAACCCCTTTCCACCTCACTTTGAGGAACCCAAATTTAAAAATAAAAATGGAAAGGATATCCATGTGAATGCATACAAGAATTCTTTATCTTGTGTCAAGAGGTTGCTTATAGTAGTGAGTACTTATTACAACTATTTCTATGAATTTTAACAAGACAAGCTATTGATTAGCTAGTTTAACTACCAAAGGGATCAGTTGTAGATTAGAATGACTTATTATAAAAGTTTGTTAACCATTTCTCATGCAACATAGAACATAAATTGATCTTTGTTGACTTATGCAAACCCAAATAGAATGATGGTGAAAGTTTTGATGCATATCTACAAAGGTGGAGAGCATTTGCAAGTTGCTTTTAACACAATTTACTTGATAAATAGTTGGATAATATCTTTGCACAAAATTTGCATCTGAAAGTTGTGCATAATATATGATTGTCTTGTGCTAACTCATTTGAATAAATTATTGACAAATGAGTGCAGATTGAGAAGGCTCTTATTTCTAGGTGTCTTGTTAAGATCTTTGCATAAGGACAAGTGTTTAATCAGACTAAATCACTGGATCTTAAAATAGTTATGTAGGATAAGTCTAAGGGATTTCACAAAAATAAGAACATGGTCAAAAATGGGGTGATAGAAACAAAACATGTAAAAATGGTACAGACTATGCCTCCTCCAAATGTACAATTAACTACCTCAATTCCACTACCTACTTTACAAAGACAACCTCTACAAAGAACATTTCATAACAATTTTATGATCTTTAGCAAGTTAGCAGAATTAGTTGAAGCAATACTACAAAATCTCATTGCAGCTAACTTAATTATGTGGCCATTATCAAGGCCATTTCCTCAAGATTAGCCAAAACTTGACTAGCACAATGAGAATGAATGGTGTAACTATCATCATGTTGCTAGTCATGGTGTATATAATTGTATTCAAATATGACATATTATTGAGGACTTTATTGAAAATGGTGAGTTGAAAATTAAGTTAGCCCCTAATCAGGGCATAAATCAAGATATGAGAATCTACAAAGACCCCTTTCCTCGACATGATCCACCACCACTAAGAAATAATCAAAATGGTCACAATAAAGGGTAGAGGAAGAATCAAAACCAACAAGAAGGTCAAAATTGTAATGAGAATAATCAAGATCATTGTCCCCACAATAATAATGTGGCTTATAACAATGTGCCTTATGACTACAATAACACTATGGGATACATTTTTATAACCCACATTACCATTGTTACTATGATTCCATGTGGCCAATCTCATGTTCTTTATAATGTGAGACCCATCATTATAGGGTCAACACCCTCTCCCCCTAGTAATACCATGTTTATTTCACATCATCATGTTGCTACTCCATTTACATAGGTTACTAATCTCAAACAATAGTACCATTCTTCTAGAGGTCCCTCACTGACCTAAAATTATAGCAATTTTATTAATCATCAACGAATCACCATCCAAGGCCCTTTGCCTCATCCTTCTGATTATAATGACTCCTTACCACCTCTAGGTTGTGCAAATACAACTAGATGCTTATGAATTACCATTAGGGCCCTTCTCCCATTTATTTCCATAAACCTAATGAGAACATTGTGCCAATTATTCCAAAGATGAATACTATCCCAACAAAGACTAAACTAGTTCAATCCACAATTCAAAGGCCTTATAGTATAATGGACCAATTAGATAAAACCCTTATGCAAATTTCCATATTAGAACTCTTATAGACATCTGATATCCATAGAACCATCTTCAATAAACTTTTTCAAGAGTCTATTATGCCTAATGATATAAACCTTGATCAGTTCCAAAAACTAATTGGACATTTATCTTCATTTTAGTAATCACATTTGATCAAAAGGACATGTCTACCCTTGGCCCAAACCACAATAACCTACTAGACATTGAGATAATCATTACGAATCACAAGATCAAGCAAGTTTTTATAGATAATGGTTCAGCATTGAACATCATATCTCTTAAATTGGTGCAATGATTAGGTTACATGGATAAAAACATTTAGTCAGAGACTATTACAATCAAGGCTTATGACAATGCTAAGAGGGAGTCATTTGGTATAATTTGGTTACCAGTCATGGTTGGGGCTATTTATCATCACACGTTATTCCATATTTTGGATATTGAGCTTCCTTATAACATACTTCTTGGTCATCCTTAGATCCATGAAGTACAAGTAGTTCCATCTACTCTTCACCAATGATTTAAGTTTCCCCATGATGGGATCGAGGTTACTATTCCTGCTGATCAGCAACCATTCCAATATTGTAAACATCTCAAAGCAGATTTTCAAAATTATAACTATTACCTAGGTTCTAAATTCATTACAAAGAAGAACAAATCCATTGTGTCTCATCCATCTCCATCTAATTATATAGTCCCTGGTGATCTAGCCTCCACTTTAACTAATCCATTTCTTATAGCTTTGGCCAAGCAAGTGATAATTAAAGATGCAGGCATTTCCACACATCATCTAAAGGATGTCCTCCATATTTTAAAATTACCAAAATACCTTAAAATATTTGGTAGGCCTAAAACTTCCCAGACTCCTAATAGACCTAATTAGATTTGGCAACCAAAGAAGAACCAACCAAAACCTCCTATGGTTTTTGTGCCTGTGATTACACCAAATAAAGATCAAGATGCTTTTACTAAGGGAGATTGGTTATATTCTAAGGGATTTGTAGATGGTTTTAAGAATCCAAAATATCCTATCCCTAATAGGATAATGGATCATCTTGACTATACAAGGAAAGGCCTTGGCCCCTAGGTGTAAGGAAATATAGAGCCTTTATCAGCTGGAATTGTTAATGGGAATCATGGTCTCAGATTTAAACCACTAGAGGATGACGTCATAACATTTGGTAGTGATTCTTTCAAAGTAATAGGTAATAAGACTCCTAACAGTGATGCACCATCCCATTATAACCTTTTTAATGTGCTTGATAGTTTAGATTTGTTTTATTCAAATGTTATATTGACCATAACACCTATTGGTGCTTCCCATCCTAAAGTAAAAACCCATCTTATTGGTGCTTCCATTCCTAAATTAGGACATTATATCTTTACCATTAGTGCTTCCCACCCTGAAGCAAACCCTCACTATAACTTATACATTTTCCATCCTAAACTCATAGATTGGGATCAAAAAAATTTGGTCATATGCGTCGATGAGTTTCAAAATGAAGAATTGATTACATAATACATTGGCCTATGAGATGCATTCACCTTTAGTGATCATAAACAGGGTTTTGATATTTCATTGAATCCTTCTACCTAATTTGGAGAGATGGAAATTTTTTTTGGTCTTGAAAAAGAATAAACATCAAGATCTTTAGGTGAAAACCTCTTTAAGGCACTTTTTGATCAAGGAAAAAGTAAATACAAAGACAAGCCTTTTTATTGAAAGCCTATTTCAGGCACTCCCAGGTGGGAAAGTTTGTTCATCCCCTCTAGATGTATAAATTCCATATAGCCCAAGTTCCATAGCTAATACAAGCATCTCCTCAGAATAACATCAACTATTTTAGCATCTTGGTCTTGAGTTTCTAGAGGTCTTTGTCAATTGGCCTTTACTTGAGAAGGTAGATTCTGATTCTTCATATTATCTAGATCTTTGGGAGGAATAAAAAGGAGATATGGTATAAAAAGATAATCATGACCATACATTGCCTACAATTGTAGAAGATGGATCCACACTCCTTATGGAGAGCACAACAAAAGTGAATTTGGGAACCCATGAGGAACCCATAAATGTTTATCTTAGAGTTTCCCTTACTAAAGTAGAACATGAACATATTATATCCATTCTTAAGGATTATATATACATCTTTGCATGGCATATTCTGACATATCAGGCCTATATCTAGATTTAGTTGTGCATCATCTAGTTGTTCACCCTAATGCTAAGCCAATGAAGCAAAAGTTAAGAAAGATGCATCCATGCATCACCCTTTTGGTTAAGGCCAAGTTGGAGAAGTTGTTAGGAGCTAATTTTATCAGACCACTAGACTACTCTAAATAGATTTATAACATAGTGCTAGTAAGTAAAAAGACCCTAGTCATACATGTTTATACTAATTTTCTTGATATAAAAAATGCATGCCTTAAAGATGATTTTCCTCTACCTAACATCGACATGATTATCGACTCAACTGTTGGGTATGAGATGCTATCCTTAATGGATGGATTTTTCAATTACAATCAGATCAAGATAACCCTGAAAGATTAGCATAAGACTACATTCACTACTTCATGAGGAATATTCTATTACCAAGTCATGCCATTCAATTTGAAGAATTTTGGAGCCACATATCAATGTGTAATGACTATCATCTTTGATGACATGATGCATGACATTATTGAGGACTATGTTGATGATATACTAGTGAAATCAAGAATAAGAGCTAGACAACCTGCCATTTTACGAAGAATATTTGAGAGGCTTCATGCATATAAGGTCCACTTGAATCCTAAGAAATGTGTCTTTGGAGTCACATTAGGAAAATTACTAGGGTTTATTATATCACAATGAGGGATTTAATTCAACCCTATGAAGGTCACTGCTATTATGGAAATGCCTCCACCCAACAATCTTAAATAGTTTTGGGGTTAACAAGGCAAGATCCAGTCTATATGTAGGTTCATTTCTCAACTGGTAGATAACTACCACCCATTTACCCATATCTTAAAGAAAGGGGTGAAATTTTAGTGGGATGAAAATTGTCAAATAGCATTTGCAAATCTTAAAACATATGTGGCCAATCCACTAGTCTTATGCCCTCCAACACAAGGAAAGCCATTAGTTCTTTACATATCAGCCATGGAATATGCACTAGGGGCACTTTTGGCTTAGCATGATGATCATGGTAAGGAACACATGGTTTATTATTTAAGCCTCACATTGGTATCTTATGAACATAATTATCTGCCTATTGAGAAGGCATGTTTAGCTATGGTGTTTGCCACTTAAAAATTATGACATTATATGCTAAATAAAAAAACTTTTATTAAATCCAAGGTAAATCCTCTTAAGTTCCTCTTATCTAAATCAGCTCTCCAAAGATTCATGGCTAAATGGATTATGCTCCTTAGTGAGTTTGATATTGAATACCAGAATTAGAAGGTAATCAAAGGGTATATTTTTTTAGACCAGCTTGTGAAATCTCCTATTACAACCACTCAACCTCTCAACTTTGACCTTTCAGATGATTCTATCATGATGGTAGAACAAGAATCATAAGAGCCTAAATAGTGGACACTCATTTTGATGGATCCTTCACATCTTGAGGAGTTGGGGCTAGCATAATGTTTATAATGCAGTAAGGGGATTTGATCCCCAAAGCCTTCTATACATAATTCTAGTTCACAAATAATATGGCTGAATCTAAGGCATTAGTTGCAGGGCTCTCTGTCTTGACATACAATGTGATATTCAAAGCTTAAAGGTCTATGGAGATTCATAGCCAATCATAAATTAGACAAATGATAAGTATAAAACAAAAGATGATAAGCTTTTCATTTACAAGCAAATTATTGATAACATTAAAAGACATTTTAAATTTCTATAGTTTGAGAAAGTTTTATGATTCAACAATAGGTCCACCAATGCCATGGCAATAATTGGTTCCATGATTCAAATGTATGATAGTGCTAAAGAGTATCAGTTCCTGATTAAAAATATTCTTCATATAACACATATTTTATTAGATTTAGAGAGGATATGCACCATTACTAATCCTAATCTCTCACCTAAGCCACCCTGGTACCAATATTTTTATAACTATTTCCACATCCATGTCTTTCCTTCCAACCTTTCCAATAACCAAAAAAAACTTTTCCTTCATCACTTAACATGTTATATCCTCCTTGGAAACATGATTTATCAAAAAGTCTATGATGGAACACTTATTTATTGTTTATCTTTGGGAGAATCCAAGCTGACACTAAAATAGGTTCATGAAGGAATGTGTGGAGCCCATACCAATGGTGTAGTCCTAGCAAAGAAACTTCTTAAAACATGATATTATTGGCCCAAAATGGAGATAGATGCTTGTAATTATGTAAAAAAATGTGTTCCTTGTCAGTAGCATGGAAAATTGATACATGCACCTTCCTTACCATTATAACCAATACTAACACCATGGCCATTCTCAATATGGGATCTTGATCTCATTGGGAAAATTAACCCAACAACTTCAAATGGCCATAAGCACATTTTGGTTGTGACAGATTACATTAGCAAGTGGATTGAGGCCATTCCTCTCACTTATGTTACCAAGAAATAAATAGCCAAATTAATTCATTACCATATCATCTATCGATATGGCATCCCAGCTCGTATTATATTCGATAATGATGGATCCTTTGTAAACCAAGATGTGAAAGATATTTGTAAAAAATTCAAGATCAATCTCAAGAAATCCACTCCATATAACCTACAAGTAAATAGACAAGCTGAGGCATCAAATAAATCCATTCTAGCCATCTTAAAAAAGATTGTCAATGTTGTTGGCCGTAATTGGCACTTACAACTCTTCCATGCCCTCTAGGCTTATAAAACTAATCATCACACCCCAACTAGAGCTAATCCATACTCCCTTGTTTTTGGCACTAAAGCTATCATCCTAGTCAATATTTACATCCCATCATCAAGAATATCATTGGATCACATTGAAGATGATGAAGAATATAGAGCCTCTTGACTGTAATAACTAGAACTTCTTGATGGTAAGCATTTGGCTGCCCTAGAAAAATTGTAGGCCTATCAGAATAGATTATAGAGAATCTATGACAAATGCATTTTACCTCAATAATTTGAGATTGATGACTTAGTTTTGAAATAGAACCAGAAGAACATGAATGTTGAACCCAAAAAGAAAGGTAAGTTTTAGCCTAATTGGTTAGGACCATAAATTGTCATAGAAAACTATGGATCATGAGCATATTGATTGGCTAAACCTAATGATGAATAAATTTTATAGTCCATGAACATTGTACACCTTAAGAGGTTCTATGCATGAACAAATTTGAACCATTGTTTAAAAGACCCTTGACTTGGGGGTAACTTGTGCTTTCATAATTTTATCCCATCCTTTTATCTTACCTCAGCCATATTTTATACTACTCTAGTCCACTTTTCATGAATCTTGATGGTAAAGGATTTGAACTCTTGGCACTCTAAACACATTCTTCATCCCATTCTGGATTACTCTCTTCGAGAGGCATATTCTTTGTTTTGTCTATGACATGTTATAATCTTGAACACTTTTTATCCCTTGAACAATTATGATCTTGATTATGTCTCATAAGCATTATGAACATCTTCAAAAATAGTTCTACAAAGTAGTTCAATCTTATATAGATTCTGACATGTGAAGAACCACATCTTAGTACAAGTATTTTTCTATATTCTTGTTTTATCAAGAACCTCACTCTCTCTAATTTGTGAGCATGGGTCATTATAGTTGGATTAGCTATTTTATTGGAACCTCTAATTTCATGACATGCATCTCTTAGACTAGATGGTCCCACCTTGTGCATATTTTATCCCCAAAACACCAAAAATACTATAAATATTTTTAAAATTTCAAAAACATCAAAATATGATCCAAAAAAGAACAAAAACATTGTCTCACACTTTTATACATTTCTACATTACTATTCCATCATCCCACACTCTCACCATTTTTCAAGCAACTATTAAGTTTGAACACTCTTTCCATTTTGTGATCAACTGTTAAGAAAGAACACTCTCACCATTTTGTAAGCAACTGTTAAGTTTGAACACTCTCACTATTTTATGAGCAATAGTTAAGTTTGAATGCTCTCACCATTTTGTGAGCAACTGTTAAGTTTGAACGCTCTCACCATTTTGTGAGAAACTATTAAGAAAGAATGATCTTACCATTTTGCAAGCATAGAAATACCAGTTCATCTTATCTTGTCCCATGCACTCATCATTTTGCAAGATCATTCTTTTTCATCTCATCAGCTTCTTATTTTCTAGACCATTCTCATTTGTTTGTTGTATCTTTTATTTATTATATATCATTAATCGTGTTGGTCTAATAATCATTTTTCTTCTATCCCATTTCTTGGGAAAATTACATTTGGCCTAAAGTTTATGTTGGAACATGCATCCATGGAACTATGTAGGCAACATCCACTTATCTTATAAATCTGGAGTCAGCTTGGCCAACCCTTTCCTTTTATTCTCTTCCCCCATTTCTTCTATTATTGTTCATATTTAATTAGGGAACAATTATCATGTCATTATTCTTTGTTATGATGTGGTAGAAGATAATGCCTCTACTGCACATGCATGAACATTTATATTTAAACCACACTCACTTGGTTTTTGATTGTGTGTGTTTATTTGAGTTTTCTTGGTGTTTTGATGTTTTTTCTTAGTGTTTTGTTGTGATTTCACACCTCTCTTTTTATTTCTTGGTCTTGTGTTTCTTGGTCTTGTTTTTTTATTTGATTTTGTTTTTCTCTTTTGTGTTTGAGAATACCTTGATGGTCCACATGGATCTTGATTATTCATATCTTCATCTCATGTCATTAAGATGCTCTTGCCTTTTGTTTTTAAACATTTTTTGTTCCTACTTAAGTCTTGATAGATCATATATTTATTTCAATTTAGGTTCATTTATGTGTATTTTTTTCTTTTTTTTTGCTTTTTTGTTTAAAATGTAAATCGTTATAACTCTAGTTTTGGTCATTATTTTACCATTATCCTTAGTTATAGATATTCACATTTGAAGTAGCTCAGTGTAATTGGAATATTATGTCATTTTAAGCTATTTATACTTATGATGCCTAATTTATTTTGATATAGTAAGCACTTTGTGGTTAGGTCTCAAGGTCTTAACATCAACATCAACTCCGATGAATGATTCTCAAGGACACTCTATAAAACCTAGGCTCATGATGTGGAATTAGGATTATAGGTAGCATGCATTTTAGGTTTATTTTTCTATGCTTAGATGTGCATATCCTTGCATACATTGTAACTCTAATTAATTACTGGTCATTTTTCATCATGCTTCCTTTCATTCTTTCCCAAACTTGGGTGAACTACATTAGCCTGAAGTTCATGTTGGAACATGAGTACATGGAACTATGTAGGTAGCACTCAATTTCTATTGAGGTCAGCTCAACTATCTCCATTATTATTTTCATCTCTATCATCACTTTGTGCATTCATATATGTTTGGTTTTATATGGATTTTGAAGCCATTACACCACCGTATGTATGTTTGCACCCACTCACTTTAACCTATCTTTTTGGGTTATATCCTTAAGCTATTTTGCTTACCAAATCACCCATGTTGGGGCACAACATCTGAAAAACATTCAAATCAAATCAGATCTACAAGGGAAAACCATTATTTATTCTTTATCAATGATCAAGATTCACCCTACTAGAGCACAAACATTTTATCACAATCACATTTACTCTATTGGGGTACTTATTATCTTCTCTATGGAGACCCTATTCTAGTGGTGTTTCCCTTCCTAAAGTAGAATGTTATCCCTTTTACTTTAATTCCAATATCTCCACATTAAATACCATGATGGTAATATTTTAGTGTGTAACTTATCTCAAGATTGATCAGGGTCGTAAGTGTGTAGCTTGTACTCTCAAATTGGGTATGTTTAAAGTGTGTCCCTTATGTTTATGGATTGTATATTTCATACTCCCCCCATCTCTGGGGCCTATTATAATTCTAATTATATTTTTATCATTGATGGTAATCACATGTGTAAGCATTATATCATCTAGGTGTGATTTATTCCATAGGTTAATCTCTCACTTTCTCTCTCTTTTCGAGAGTCTATCCTTCTCTTTCATCCTAACATGCCCTCTTAAGGGGGCATCATGGGTCTATTCCAATTTCTTCTTTACAACTTTTTTTTTGAAAAGATGTTTCTTTGCTTGAATGTCTCTCTATGCCTTTTCAAATAGGGGAAAAATGTAGACATCTAATTCTTAACACCATTTGTGTTGAAATTGTCAATCTTACTTGAATTACACTCAAATACACATTTTAGGTCAAAATATATAAAATATCATAAATGGTTCAAAATTTTCATTTACAAGTGCCATTTTAGGTCAAAGTATCCCTAAATAGAGAAATGAATTTATGTGCTAGATAACTTTGATCAGATCATTTTGAGTCAAAATGAGTATTTTGTCATTTAGTGCTCTGGATCACTCTTTCCTTTTAATTCATTGGTACATGTCATGTACCTTTGTTATTTGCTATTGGAAACATCCTAAATGGGAATATAGTTTCAATACATCTAATGTAACCTACTAATTCCTCTCTAGTCAAATTACAACCCAATAATATGGCTTTTTAACCATTTTGATTAGTTGAGGGTTAATTTTCAAATAATTCCACAAATGTTGATTAACCTTGTTTAAGGCTAATTAATCCAAATCAAGAGCTTAAGTGGATTTTCCATGAGAGTTTTTGAATATTTATTTTTAAAAATTGATTATTATTATCGACATCACCTAGTGGCATTATATATGGGGTGGCATCCATCAATCCATAAGTACATAAAATATCAAGATTATGGGTCACCCATGCCTCTTCAATTCCCCTTCTTCCAAGGTCACATTGAGGATATTTATGGATTTAATTCCAAATATTAGGATTATCCTCGACCACACATCTTGATCTCAAGATGGATGGTTCAGATTGATCTTGAATAATCTCAAAAATATATAAATAGAGAGGCCATGAACATCATTTATAAGCTATTTTGGTGTAAAGTTATTCTGCTCAAATATCTTTAAAGCTTGAACATTTAAAAGTTATAATTCTAAATTGTTTCCACAAAGCTTTATTGATAGGCTAGTTTAGTGGTTTATAATCAAGAGCCTAGGTTTTATGGAGTGTTCTTGAGGCATTGGAGGAGATTACCACCATTGTTGACAAAGACAAGGATGATTGATCAAGGGAGAACATGTTTTTGATCCACATAGGAATGGTGAATCCATTTGGGAAGGTAATATGGTGTTGCATTCTTTCATTTGTTTCTTTCTATCCTTTGTAATCCCAATAAGAATAGATAGGCTTGATTAGTTGGTTCTTTATGCATGTTTCATAGTTTATGGACTAATATTTGACTAACTTGCTTTGTAATCCTCTCTACAGATACAAGTGCATATTTCCAAAAATACAACCAAGAAACACAATATCGATATGTGCACGCCTTATAATGTACAATCCAAAATAAATACATATCTTGGATTTCAC